>OZ022231.1:19343430-19360930 GCA_963978835.1 Tenthredo scrophulariae
GTACTGACGACGCTACTGGCCACCATGAACATAATGCAGTTGAAGTACGTGCCTGTAATTGTATAATTCATCGATTTCAACAATTTTCCAACGAAAATTGACACCAGGGGTGAAAAAGTATCGGCTTACCTAACAAGGGTACAGCGTCGGACGTGGCGGGCATTGTTTCCGCTACCATATTCAGGAAGACGGTAAGAGACAGCAGAATGGTGACTCCTGTGCCAGAGAAGAGAGGATTTTTTTTTTTTTTTTTTTTTTTTTCATGAGGTGTCGTTTACATTGGAAATTTATTAGCAATTGTTCTAATTATGTTGGTTCATACCCAGAGAGAGTTTCTCGCCGGAGTCGGGAGGCAGGGTGAAGCCGAGAACGGCCATGCTGGCGATCAGAACGCAGGGCACGATTAGATTGAAGAAGTAGTACAGGGTCCGTCTCCTTATTATTACCACGAATGTGATGTCTATGTACGGTTCCGGGCAGCAATTGTAGTAGATCTCATTCCTCTTCCCAGGAACACCTGGAGGGATGATACCGGAAATTTTACGACGAGCCCTGGTCAAAGTGCCGATTCCAAATTCCAAATTCGGAGTCATGAAAGTCATCGAAATTCGTCGGATCCGCGGTCGTTGAAGTCGGGGGTTGAAAAATTCAATTTTTCGGACGGAGAAGGGGGAAACGCTAAAGCACCGTGGAGGAGGAATAAGAATGAGAAAGGGAGAGGGAATAACGATCTAGGTTGTTCATATCCAGTTTGAGCGACGTTTTGATTAAAACGAGCCACCGCCAGCCATGGGAATGTCTATGTCGTTTAGTTTCTTTCGAGGGTGAAGAGAGCGAGTCGTGGGAGGGCGGTGCGAGGTGACTTTAACGAAGACGGATGACCACGCTGGGGGTTGGTGAAGAGAACTTGGTCAGCCGTGTGTATCAGGGTGGTCCTCGAATCGGTCATATTTGAATTTCGATGCTCTCATGGGCCGGAACGTCTCCAGATATAAGCAAAAGAATTTAGTCAAAGCCCCGGGTTCCTATCCAAATTCTAAGCACTGCCCCGGCCCGTGGGAGGATTGAAATTCGGAAGTGATCTGAACGTTGGAAATGTACACAGCGAGCTACCCTGGACAGCAGTATTTTTTTCTTTTTTTCTTTTTATAACGAATAGAATAAGGAACCTACCGAGAAGATCCCACTCTCCGTTGGTGATGAAGCTGCTTATGTCGCCCCCAGCCTCATCCTGGATTTGGAGATCCAGCTGTGAAAGTCAAAGAATAAACGAGAACATCGTTAGTTTGTATTTTCATTATTTTCACCCCGTTCTACTTGTCCGAAGGTTTAACGAGACTTGCGATGACGATAAGACGGAGGATGGTTCGTTATGCCGTTTTGAAAACTTGGATCGGTAAATTTTACGTCGTAAATAATTTAGAGGATTTTGAAACTGTGTTTTTTTTTTCTCAAAACTTCGATCCTTTTTATTTGGAACATGTTTCGGAAATCGGCGATGCTTGAATATCCTTTCGAAAAAACCGTCGATCGGTTGTACTAAAATTCTGAACTTAAACCCCTCTAGCCTCTTGAATGGAAAGAAAAGAAAAGAAAATAAAAGGGGATGAAAATTGAATGAAACGAAGTGAAATGAATTGAATTTGTTCTAGGTCTCGATAACCGGGCGAAAAATCACTAAAGTATAAGTAAGTGAGCGAGCGGGAGGGGGGGTTGGGAAAAATTAATTATTATCGACTTATGAGAGAAATGTGGAGTCGGAGAAGACTAAGAAAACAATTTTCTCGCTTTAAGTGAGGCAGGTAGGTTATACATACATATTACATGCTTATATACATAGATAGATACGTATGTATGTACATAATACTTAATAAAGTTTGTGAAGGCAGTCGCAGTTCAAATATCATTTATTCGTTGACCCAGTTACTTCGATCCCAATTCTATAACAACTACGAACCTCTCTACCTAGAGCTATTGCTAGGTATACCCATACCGATCTATATGCACAAAGGAACACGTACTGGGTGTCTGTGAAAATCGCCACTCAACAATTTTCAAATACGATAATATTGTCGTTAGTTATCTTCATCCCCGTTCTCCCGTACCAAAAAATCACTCAAATTACGTTAAATAATTCTCAACACACGCGGTGCGAGAAGTTAGATTTTACGCACGCTTCAAATGTTCAATGAAATTCAACTCGACGCGCATTATGTTGAAAAAACAAATTCGGATGGAGGTGGGAAGTGCGATCGTCTTCACACCCGTACGAAAATCGAGACTTTCGCACTAGTGTCGAAAACGTACAGTATGCCATTTCACTGAAATGGTGAAAGCATATTTACCTGAAAACCGTCGTAGGTCCAAGATCCAAATTTCATCTCGCACCGTTGATCATCGAATGGGAACCATGTGATGTCGATTTTGCATGTGCTTTTGAATATACCGGGTGGTACGTACAGGCAGGTACCGTTGCTCTTCACCACAACGTTTGTGGGATAAGTACCGTCGAACCCCTCGTCCGCACTGTGACAAAAATTGAGACTCGCATTAGTCGAATTCTCAAATATGCGAAAACAAAATCAATGCGTGTACTTCTTTGATGATTTCTCGACATCTGCCAGACTCGTATTCCCACCTACGGAAATCACCTGGACTTCAGAAAATAGGTGGCACGAGTTTGTCGTTTTGACTGATCGATCCCATCATGGGGAATCAGTGGACAGACTATCGAATGGCACTGCAGAGAAACTTTTCTGCGTGGGAAAATAGGTTGAAAAAAATATTCACTGACTCCCTGACTGCAGTGTGGGTCCATTTTCAAAACGCATGCAGTCACCGTGTCGTCCGGGCATTCGATAATTAATAATAATAATAACGAGGGTGGGTTTTTGCATCCTCTTCGTAAATATAGTCATAGGCGATCACGTCAGTTGAATAATGAACACAATATACCCGGTCTGTGTACATGGGAGGTAAAATCGAGAGAGGTAAAGAGAGAAGTAAAAGGCGGGGTATTGGTTGGATAAAAGCCAGTTGGCCAGGTCCCAATCTTTTATTGCATTCTTTTACAAAAAGCTCGCTCACTCCTTTCGCCTATTTCTCTATACTTGGGTTTTGGTACTGCATGTGACTGGGAAGTCGAATGTGCAGCTACGACATGTGTGCGCCTTCGTCCCTGCAAGATACAGGGGATGATAGAGTTCAATAATGGATAGTGTGGGTGCAGGATCTGTACATGGATATGGGTGTGATGTATGGCACGCGTTATATAGCACACGGGGTGTCACGTAGGCGTATAACTTCGGAAAGGAAATCAAATTTTTACCAGAATCTGTCCGTGGCTTTTCCTACCTAGAATACATTATTGATATATTCCACCAAACACATCTGCTGCGCCAAACGTAAATTTATTATCAAAGCACGTGTAGGGGGGTAGGTAATATGAGATGGCACACGCTCCCTTGCTCAAGAGAATTTTTTACAGAAAATATAAATTAACTTATGAAATCACTCGAATATAGTATCCCTCATCGTCAAGGAGGTGTCGGAACTAGGGTGATCCTTATTTAGGACTCGGACGAATTTTTCAACCTGCGTTCCCCACCTCCGAATCGGTTACAAATAATTCAAAAACAATTCCCTAATTTTTTTTTCAGTTTTTTATCTCAACTTTGTGTCCCACGTTTAAAATACACCCGTTTCGGTTGTGTACTCAGTACCTGGCTGATTCCATTGAAAATGGTCCAGGACTTTCTGGGTGACCATCACAGAATCGTCCCTGAATACATTTTTCTCATATTTTGCACAATTTGAGGAAATACGTGTTTCGGAATTTGTTTAAAGAAAATTGCCGGCGCTCTGCACATAGATTTAAACTTTAATCGTAAAAAGTCATTTTTTAAAGATTTGATTTTTGTCGGTTTTTTCAAATTGCTGTAACTTCTGAACCGCTTGACCGATTCTGACGATTTTTTCTTCAAAATCTGCAAAATTTTGTACACTTTTAGAAAATTCTAATTTCGTTCTGGTCAGTTTCTTTCTGGTCAAGTTATGACCTGTAATGTGAAAAAAAATCAATTTTCTCAAGCGGATCTTTCTCAAAGTGCATGCATTTCGATTTTATCGTCCTGGATGCATGATCTTCTCGATAACGAATACCAACTTTTCCGAAAATCCCAGATAGCTGATATTTGTTTGGAAGGAGTGACGCACGCTGGAAAATTCACCAAAAATCAACTGATCAAAACAAAGTTAGAATTTTCTAAAAGCGTAAAAAATTTTTGCAGATTTCGAAAATAATAATCGTCAGAATCGGTTCGACGGTTCAGAAGTTGCAGCGGTTCGAAAAAAATGACAAAAATCAAGTCCTTAAAAAATGACTTTTTACGATTAAAATTGAAATTTATGGGCAGAGCGCTGGCAATCTCCATTAGACAAATCGCGAAACACGTATTCCCTTGAATTGTACAAAAAATTAGAAAAATATATTCCGGAACGATTCTGTGACGGTCACCCAGAAAACCCTGGACGATTTTCAATGGTATCAGCCTATAGTATGTAGAGAAAGAACTAAGTTTGCTTCTTTGCGGTTAGATGTATGGTATATATGTATATATAGGTGGAAAACCAGAAGCAGAGAACGCGTCGTCCCTTCTTATTCTTGTTCTTCTTCTTGTTCTTGTTCTTGTTCTTCTTCTTATTCTCGACATTGTTATCGTCTCGGGAAAAGCCCCGAAATGTATTAGGTAGGTAATGTGGGTACCTAGGTATACATCCTTTAGTCCTGAATAAAACAGAGTCTGACGTATTTATACCTCTGTATAAATAAATATATATACTCTATTATATATATGGTGTATCTCCCGCTTCCTTCTTCTCCTGGTCCCACGAGGAAGGAACCGAACCTTGTTATTACAACGGCTTCGCAAATTATAGTTGGAAGAAGAAAAACGAATGCGAATAAAAAGGAGGAGAGGATGATGGAGATGAAGTAAGAATAAATAAATAAATGTCAAAATTTCGAACTCTGAACTTATTGTTCGACGATTTCATATAGTATACATATGTACCCATATACACCCGGTGTGTAAATATTACAACGCAAATTTTGTCCGCTCTAATTACTATTTAAACCATAATAACGAAGTAGACAAGTTCTGGAGATGCGGGGGTGTATTTTCACCTGCACCAGGGTAGTTACAAGCGAATCTGGTAACCTGCCAAGCTGATGTATACATCGGCTATAGGTTTTGGAGTTTGTCAAACATTGGAGGTGAGAAGGAGAAATTATAATATTCAAATATCGGTAAAAATAAGAAATGAAAAAAGGAAGAAAAAAAAATAGAAGAAGAAGAAGAGGGGAGAAAACGAATCCTGGAAACAATAATTGCGGTACAATAAATCCGCGGGATTAAAATAAATGAAATAACGATATTTTTATTTTTAGAACGCAATTTTTCGTTTTCCATTTGATTAAAATGGGATTTTTTTTTTTTTTTTTTTAATATTCCTGAATTTTGTAGCTAAGTAACGAGACGATGTACATGAAAGTCCGATACGCGTTTTTGTAGGAAATTTAATGTTCTAAAAAAAAGGTCTCTTGTCATTTTTCGATAACTCAACTATTCCGAAAGTTATCCAAGGTTAAAGTTGAATTTTCACCCCGACTGAGATTTTAATTTCAATTTTCTTGTCCGACGATATCTTGAGAACGAGTGACCGGATTTCACTGATTTTGGTCTCAATCGACGCGGATTTTTCAAACTTAGAACTGATTAGATTTTGGTTTCGATCGATTGGGTACTTTTTGAATTATTAAAATAACAAGATGCTAGAAATCAAAATCAAAATAATGATATCTTGAGAATGGATGAACGGATTCGAATGAAAATTTCTACCATTAGGTTTTTTTGGTCACAGATCACGAATCGGCATTGTGCTTCCAGGATTTAAATACGATAATGCAATTTTTATTATCATTATTATTAATCTATTTCGAAACGAGTTTGAAAACGTAGTTTTCTTTTTTTTTTTTCCTATAGGAATACAACGGGAAGAAGAAGAGAGGTGGATATCGAACGTGAGTCCGGTAGTTTCATTTCCTGTCAAACGTTGGGACGATGATATTGTCCGGGACACAGCCCTATATAACACCTATACCTATATGGCGATAAAATATACGAGGGTGTCCTACAGTCGTCTATAAACACACGGGGTTGTTTAGTTTCGGTTATTTTCTTTTATTTTGCGAAGGGAAAAAAAAAATTAATTAAAATAATAATCGGGAAAATGTATTGTGAAAATTTTGCGTGCACCAGGTCCAGCCTGGCCCAGGGCTAAACAACATATTCGGTATACCTCAGTCCGTGGTTTTATGCCAGATATATGCCAGAATTAAAACAATATTAAAAACAGTATTTTTCAACGAGCTGTGCGTAAAGTTCGATTTTTCGCACGCTTCGCGCGATATTTTTCCACACAAGTCTGCGTCATATTTTATTTTACGCATACCGTATCGAAATAGTGAATTGCGCAACCAGAGCGCAAATTTGACCACCAATGGGCATGAGCTGCTCACACTGTTGTTGTAAAAGAGTGCGAAAAAATACGACGTTTTCTGCCTTTTCCGTGTGCAAAGTAATTACTTTGCGTACTAGTGCGAGAAACGGGCACTTTCCACACGCAAAATAGGAACGAAAAGTCGAATTTCGCGTTTTGAAAATGAGATAATAATATCCCCCCAGCCTATTACGTATTTATAGATGAAGTGCGGGCATACATATTCAGATTTGACATGAATGTATGAAATGTATGAAATAATAATGCCTGGCATGAATACCTGCCAGGGTAAATATCCATACCCAAGTAATATACGCAGGTTTATATTTATACATATAAATATATGTATGTACTACGTATATACCTTAGGTAAACGTGAATTTAATCTGCTTTGTCCCGAAAATTTTGGCAAATATGTAATGGATAATGCATATTGCTTTTGGCGTAGTTCCAAATCTTCCCTTGCACCAGTCATACCATATACCCCATTCGACCACCAGCAGTCGCCTCGTCCTCATACCAGGTCGCAAGGTGTCTATATATATACATATATATAGTATATACCATATCAAACCCCGTTTTCATCTCGTCTCTCTATAATGTATGTGTATGTATATAGTACACACGAATCTACATACACATGCACATACGCGTACCGCACACACATGTTTGAAAACCCTCGAGCCAATTTCTCGGATGATATTTATGCCAAATTAATTAGCCAAGGGTCGCCTGCGTTCACATTGAGGTGTATATAAAAACCACCTAGCTATACTATACAGTATACAAGACCCCCACACCCACCACCTCGACGCATACATTTCGATGACCCAGAATATACCTCGAGCCAACTTAATTGCGCATTAGTTTTTAACAGAATCCCATACACACCTGTATTTCTGTAAATGTCACACATATATATATATATATGTATATATATATATGTACATACATGTGTGGGTGTGTGTGAGTTTCAGTGAGTTTATTCGATTCTCAACGATCATAATGATCAGCAAACGCCACTGCAGTACCAGTACCAGCAGCATCATCAATGGGTTTAATCATTCGTTCGGTCAACTTAAATAAATAAACTATATATGGGGCATTCAATGCCAAATCGACCTGGTCCTGACGCTCCAGATTTTTTTAAAACAAATTTGAGCGCGTCATGAATTTTCTATGTATTATTTTTCTTTTTTTTTTTTTTTTTTTTGTTTTAACAATCTTTAGAAAATATTTGAGAAATGATTATATGCGATTTCAATTTTTTTTTTTTTTTTCTTCTCTCGATGTTTTCCGAAAAATAAAAATATAAAATTGAAAATAAGATATTATTATTATTATTATTTGTTTTTTTTTTTTTTTTGTTTCTCTACCTGTTGTACATAAGCACGTCCGGTTTCCACAGACGATGCGGAGGTATCCGCAAGTCCCGGACACCACCGTACTTCGAAACGTTCCACCTCATGTTTACGTCGTTCCATTCCTGAAAAAAGAGTATAAATTTATTTGACGATTTTGGTTCATTTTTTTTTTTTTGTTTTTTTATGAAAAAATCGTTTTCTTGACGATTCATCATTTGTCGTTTTTTTTTTTTTTTGTTCTTCCGTTTTAGTCCTTTCAGGAAGGAAAATGACCCTCAAAAACAATGCGCGGGGAGAATGGCGGCGCATCGATCTCTTCCCTACCCTTCCCCTTTCTCCGCTCTTCCGCTCCTGCCACCATCATCCATCCCCAGACTTTACCCTCCCATCCTATTTCTCACAATGCAGAGATCCGGCGCGAGAGAAACTATCTCTCTCTCTCTCTCTCTGTATATAGGTATATATATATATTATATACATAGGTATATATGTATAGTGGTATACCATATACTGTTCGGAGAAGAAGACCGGATGTACTTGAATCGTGTGACGCAATAATCCTTTCCTTTAAAAGTTTTACGATACTGGTATTAGGTATATATCCAGGTATATACCGTTATATATACATGCTGTACTATATATATATACTATATCGAGGCTTTTTACCTCCGAATTTCCTCGACATAGGAAATAAATTCTAGGTATATAGTATAGTCGAGATTTTCGATAATTAAACTATACACGACGAAGAAATAAATATGAAAAAATAAAAGGATCGATCCAAAATAGCTAGTCCATATAACTTGTATTTTTTTTTTTTTTTTTTGTTTTTTGTTTTTGTTTTTCCACAAATTCTAACGATCCACGAAATTCTGATGCAGTTGGAACGAAAATTCTCAAGATTCCTTGTATACTGGAAATTTGTGAAATTCTGAAACCGAGTTAGCGCTGCCTAGTTGCACGAGATATTCGTCAAAGGAATTGAAGGAATTACCCAAAGGGTAATATTCTACGAGGGGTAGATGGCGCGGGTACGAAAATACGCAGATATTTCATTCAACCCCGAGGATTTATTTCGAAAATTTCAAATTATTGCGTTTCATAATGATAAATAATACTACCTATAGCTATAGGATAGGGTTGACGTCCTTGAAATATTAGGGTGGGAGATGGTTTTTTTTTTTTTTCTTTTTTCTATATCGGGGTGCTATCGAGCGACGAAGGGCGTCCCCGCATTAATGGGTTTATATCAGTACCCAGAACTTGACTTACGTTGGAATCAGAAATTCCACCCCTATATACCTATACCTGGGGTGTGGGCTAGCTAACCCAGGGAGAAACACGAAACTATAGAAACTCTATAAACTGGAAACTGGAAACTAGCAGAGTTTGCGCATAATGTACTAAATACCGTCGTGAATATATATTATTAATAATGCGGTATAATAATATAATATCACCCTTATTTTCTATACATATGGTATATTATCAGCGTCGGTTGATAAACATTTATTTATTCATTTTATTATTTATTCGTTTATTTATTTCCTTATTATTATTATTATTATTATTAAATGCGGGTGTTACGGGGCCGGGTCGATCTGAAAATTTGTTTTTTAAACGACGAACACCGAACCAGCCCCTGATCTAGGGTACAAGGGGTATATAGACTTACCAATTTTAGCCAAAGATTGGTGATGAGAAGTTGATTTTTTTCATCCTGAAATACGAATAAAAGAGAAAAAAATATTATTGCCAGTTTGATAGGCGTTATAAAGACAAAAAAAAAGGAAAAAATACAAAAAATTAAAGCGGCATTCAAATTATCGTCAGAGGAAAGAACCAAAAAAAAAATGGAATCCAATAATCTATATGATAAATACAGTGTGAATTTTATTTATCAAATAAAACGTACGTGCAGCAACACAGTGAATTACTTATTCAACGACGACCGTAATTACGGTAAATAATCCAAATTTCTACCGTATGAAAAAAAAAAAAATATATGTAATAATTTAAAACAACATAAGTGGATATAAAATAAAATGGAGAAAAAAAAATACTCTCCAATTTTCTGTCGCATATATTCTCCCGTTATACCTTGTGTTTACAGAAATATCAATACACGTATCGAGGGGCGTGAATACCCTGTAATAAAAATAATAAAAATAACAATAAATACGCTGCGGTAGCGTCTAGCGTTAAACGGAGGGTGAAGAAATAAGTAGAGCGAAACCCCAGCGGTGTGGCACGGCGCCGTACGAGACGAGACCCGCGCTACACCAACCACGCGCTCGGTTAATACTACTAGCACTAAATCGTCCGACCACGCGTAGCCGATACCACTAGCCTTGTGTTGTAATATCTATCGGCGGTACAATGCCGCGCCTTTACTACTCGCAGCTTGAAATAACGGAGCGAGGCTGGCTGACTGTCCGATGCATACATCACTGGCTCACACGACAAGCCCGGTCCGACACACCCTGCCGTTTACTACTCGCAGTATCTCCTCGCTCTCGAGTCTGTCTGATCGTCAGTCCCGCTTACCACTAGCAGTTCAACGATGAGGCTGCCTGATCGCGCGCTGGCCGTACTACTGGTCCTATTATCGCGCTGTGCGTTGATGAGAAAAAATTAATTCTCTCGTTAATTTGTGGGTGAAAAATTTTGCCTTAATTCTACTCGCTCTCTGATGGGTTGATGCGATTCTCCTTCGAGTATGAGACTCTCGATCACAAAAATGACGGTAAAATAAAAACCCGTAAGATTCTGGGCACCAGAGCCCCGTTTGCGTTCGTCCGTACGATATACACCCCATTTCCGACGAGGTGTAAAGTAGGTAGTCGGGTGAATAAGGACGGTGCTAATCTCGCTTATCCGTCTGCAGCTTTGGGCGGTCATTAGTTAATTGAAAGACCGCGCGTACGGATTAAAGTTGGACGAGGCTAGGCGGCATGACATGGCACGCCGGCGGCTTGGGCATGAGATTCATTCCCTGAATACATAACCGCCCCGGTAGTTACCTATATACTTTTCGACCCCCTCCCTCTTTATACCCCGGCCGAATTCTGTCGCAGCGTAGTCCTTAGCGCAGTGCCGTATAGCGAGTAGAGAGGATCTATATACGTATGTGGCGCAGGGTTCGCGGGGGATGAAACTTTGATTTTCTTTTTTTTTAGAGGTAAAATAGGGGGTGGGATTTTCAAGAATTCGAGAAATAAGGTTAACGCGTTCTCCTACCCGTTCTTCTCCGTTTTATTTCTCATTTTCATCTCTGCGCCGCTAGGGGATGGTCTTCAACGGTTTAATACCCGTTCCACGCCCGTATCTATATACGCTACTGCTACTGGGGTACGTTGGTTGCTCCCTGGCGATTTTCGAGCACACGTTCAGGGGAGGGATGTATGAGGATGAGGACGGGTAAGGGAGGACTGAGAAGGAAGAGGATGAGGATGAGGAGGAGGAGGAGGAGGAGGGCCGCGCTGCTTCAGACTACGACGCACTGCGGAAGTGTCTGCAGAAGTCGCACGTAAAATAAAACACGAAAAATCCGCCCTTGCCGAACAACATTACCCATCCTGGTTGGGTCAAGGGACACCAGCTGCAGCGATATACACCAGTATCTGGGTTTTTATTAAACTATTATACGTTACGTTGAAGAAATAATTCGCGTTCGATAGAGGTATGAAGGAGAAGAGGCAAAACAAAAAAAAAATATATCGCCGGAAGTCTTCATCTCGAAAGTTTCGTATCCTCGAGGATCAAAATCCGAAAAAAAAAGAAAAAAAAGAAAAAAAAAAAAGGAGAAGTTTAACTCCCGACGAGAAAAGCAGAGATTGAAAAAGAAGTTCAAGTTCTGCCCGGTTAAATTAGCTGATTATTATCGAGCTGATGGTGATATTAGTGGGGTGAGAAAATTTCTTTTTGGGTAAACGGAATTCCCCTTTATACTCTGACGGGGGTAAAATGGAAATAAATAAATAAACAAAAAATTAAGAGAAAATAATTAACCCCGAAGTGTATAATTAATAATTGACTCTCCCAGGCCGCGGCGTCCACTAGAACTATATAACGAGGTAATTTGTTTAATGAGTGATAATTGGCTGTCTTGATATCCTTGAAAATTCGCTGCTCGACGGTCTTTTCACTCACTACTTCTGCCATTATGCACACTAGCAGAGTCAGATATACTTTGCCTGGATACAGGTGTATGTAGGTAGGACACGGTACGTATACGAGTTGTAGTTTGGAAAATTCAAATTCGGAAACTAAGGGTCGAAAATTCGAAGACGAAAGATGATTGATTCAAATTTTATAAAATCCGAGGCCGTGAACGATTCATATGATTTTAAAACTTCATTTTCGAAAAAGTTCACCTCAAGACGAACGATTTCATCCCTTATTCGTTTCGATGCGATCGAAACAGACCGAGGTATTAGGAATGTGATTAAATTTTTGGGGATAGTTTAAAACTGCCACGATCACTTATTTATTCGATAAAGTTTTACTTTACTTCACTTTTTTTTTTTTCATTATTATTCGACGTCGTAAAAATAAGAAGAAGAAAAAAAAAATACTCCACAGCGTTAAATTTTTCAACCCATAGAAGAGAAAACGCGATTACGCGAATTTTCGCTAATATGCTTTAAGTAAAATGAAAGTCCGCGGGGATCTCGAAGAGTCTGGGTAAAGAGAAGAAAATTTGACGAAATAATTTTTACGTCGAATTTAAAATGTCCGAATCGGGTTTTGAGAAAAATAATGAAAATTCTATCTGCGATACACACCGATGAACTAGGCACCGTTACGTCGATTAAATTTCATCAATGTTTTACCACTTTTAGCACCTTATATCGATCGAGGTCAATCTAGCACCGCAGGCGCTGACCCAGACGAATTTTCCGAATTATTAATCATCCGTCTCAAGGTGTAGCGCGAAAATGAGACAGATGATCGCTAAATGGGTCGCTGGTGTAGTGTGGCTGAAAACCGCATTGAAAATTGACGAATTGTAAGAACGATGAGAATCCAGGTCGTAATGATAATTACGAGTTGCTGCAGGAACGCGGGATCTCTAATTAAGGTCTTCTCTGCGTGAACGGATATGTGAAGCCTCGATTTTTGTGTAAATCGACTCTAAAATGATGTCGAAACGATTTTTCATCATGGTATTTATATTCTTTGTAAAAAAAGGCGACGATTTTGTTTTAGAAAAAATCTCGAGGCTCTTACGGTTCTCGAATGAGATCTAGTCGAAGTTTTGTAACGGTCGCGCGAGGGATCAGCCAATAGTGATTCGACATAGCGTAACGCGATTGGTCAAAACTTCGACTGGGTCTAATTTGAAAACTGTTAACCGCACAAAATTTTTTCTGATTAATAATGGGCTCAGTTTTTCAGGAAGAATACAGCCACGTGAAATGTATGACTGATTTTTTAAATGGCAAGAAAAATAAGAATCATTATAGGTGAACGAAATGATAATTATCCTGTAATAAATACGGGTAATATATATATATATATTATACATATAAGCGTACATAGCTGCAACTATACGATCACATGCGACTACTAGTATATATGGTTGATATATAAACACGTATATATATATATAAATATATGTGTTATGTATATACAAACATATAGTACGTATTGGTAATAATCACGCAAGCTCTATGTTCTACCGTGCAGGGCGAATAATTTATAGATAATCATTTATTTCGTTATTTTAAGATCAGTGTTTAATTATATAGTATATATACATATACATATATATATATATATATATATATATATATATATATATATATATATATATATATATATGAATATGTATGTAAATATATATATATATATATATATATATATATATGTATAGGTATATAAGAGTAGCATTAGAATACAGAAATACTGACCGCTCGCACTACAGAAATATCTATGTATATTAAATATATAATATAATATAATATGTTACGTAATGTAAATATGTAATGTAATGTATAATATAATAATATAATATGAGTGTGTGTATATAGATATATATATTGCAGGAACTCAGTATACGTGATGGAAAAATCAGACTATATAATATATCTCTGTATATAATATATATATATATAAATATATATATAGTTTATTCAAATAATGATAATAATATTAATAATAATTATGATGATGATATTTATATATATATATATATATATTTATATATCATATATAATACATATATATTATGTACTGGGGCAAAAAGTACTGTATAAATCCAACGTTAGAAAAAAAAAATTATAATAATAATAATAATAATAATAATCATATGTGTGAGTATTTAAATATACAAGACAATATATTTGTCGTCAACTTGGTGTGTGTGTGTGTGTGTGTGTGTGTGTGTGTGTGTGTGTGTGTGTGTGTGTGTAATATATAATTATAATAATTCTGGAATTTTTTTTTTTTTTTGGCAATTTACTAGAAAAAAAGAAACAAAAAAATTTATTTATATATATATATATTTTCACCGACCCCCGCATGCATATAATATATATAGGTATAAATATAATATAAGTATAGGTATATATATGTATAAGATGGTATATGCTATATTATGATAATATTTGTATATAAGTATATATATAGTATATAGAGTTTGGGAGTATATAGATATATAATAATTTAACTATGTATATATATGTATATACTGACGTAAGATAATTTAATATACATTATGGTGCGAAGGATTTCAAAATCTATTCAACTAATATATAAGTATAGGTAATAATAATAAATTTCAACCGAAAAGAAAAAAAAAAAAAAAAAAAGAAAAATTAAAAATTGAAAAAACAAAAAATAACGTTCTCAAGCTAAAATTTTTGACTTGTAGCTTTATTTTTTTTTTTTCATTTTTCTGCAAAATTTTCTGACACGACGTAAACTTTTTTTAATTTTATCCGTGAATATATTGATATATTGTATAGAACGAGGGGTGGAAAAAAGATAGGAAGAAAGAAAAAAAAAAAAAACTAGACCGAATGGGTTGTGGATCGGTGTTGTAATAATAATAATAATAATAATAATAATAATAATAATAATAATTTAATAATTATAAAGGTATATAAGTATATATATATATATATATATATGTGTGTATATATATATATATGTATAAAATTGAATATATAATGAAGTTTGTTACTTTGTTATAGACAATGTGAAACTTACAACGTCGATAATTTGCATAAGGGTAAGACCGAAGCTCAACTGAAGTGGCTCGGACTCGTTGCCGACAGGCCGCTCCAGCACGTTGTAAGAGTCCAGGAGGTCGTTTAGCAGCTGCTTCTCGTGATAACCGCCACTTACCAGCCCTGACCAATTATTATTACAGTCACATCGATTATGCAATTATCTAATATTTCGCAATCTTTCCGATTTCATTCTATTCTTTGTTTTTTTTTTTTTTTTATATATATCTTTCGCGAAAGATCGATTCAGTAATAATAATAATGATAATAATAATAATAATAATAATAATAATAAATCCCTAACGCTTGCGTGTGTGTGTGTATGCATGTGTATGTATTATCATGTAAGACTATATATGTATATATAGATAGTCTGATATAAAGAAAGAAAGAAAGAAAAAATCGTACACGTTCAACGTTAAAAATTTGCCAATAGAAAAGCAACACAGCCGTCGAGGAGAAGAGTTTTATTAGTTATATACCTATAAATTTTGTCATAGGAGACTATTATGATTATGAATTTGTCATATTTTGAGGATGGTATATAATTCCCCGCTAAATTTAAAGACTATATATCCTTTGGCGTAAATTCGCGGGACCTACAGTTTACGAGATACGTAAGGTCTTAGTTGGGCAATCGCGGAGCGTATACCGTGCGTTTTTGTGGAAGCGCGACATGCCTAGATCCGAAAATAGTCGAACGTACGCCCTATTGTATGCAACCGTCCACAAATGAGTCGTGTTGAGGTGGCCGAGAGTTGGATCGATAATTGTTTCAGTAGTTACCAAGTCCTCGATTGGCTGTATAGTAATAAACAATTGCCGTTTAATGAAAACATCGGGGCTCGACATCTGACGGCTTACCGTCAAGGTTCAAGCGTCGAAAATAAGCGGCACGAATATTCACGATATAGGTCACGTGCGGACGCGCGGTAGACTGCGCAGCTCGCGTTCACATGCGCGGCCCTGTCTGCGTCACAGCTATAAGCCCTGCGATTGGACGACTGAGATATTGCGTAGCTCAGAAACCGTTGGACCCACGAATTTTTGATAAAGTAAATTTAGCCTTAAAATTTGACAAGGTATTCATATCCTTAAGATATGCCACGCTTGAAGTGAATCATCCTGTACAATGTACATATATGTACAATATAATAATCGCGTAATATCGCGGAGCGCGAATATATCGTTATGTATGTATATAGGGTATATAGGACGTCGACATCTGCCCGCACCCGCGCGGGTTGAATACTAAGAAAGAAAAAGGTTGGAAGTAATAGGGCGCGATGGGATTGTGAGTAGGGTACGAGGGTTGGGGCAAAGGTTTCCAAAGAGAGCTAGCCGCTCGTACATATAGGTATATGCGGCGGTTTTCTTGAAACGATGTGAATTCGACGAAAACCCTTTTTCGCATATACTTATATAGGTGCATATATACAGTAAACCCCAGTCGAGAAAAGAAATGAACAACGTGTGGCACCGCGACGCGTTTCGTCCCGTAATTCTCTTTCTCTCTCTCTCTCTCTCTCTCCCCCTCTCTCTCTCTCTCTATCTTTTTCTTCAACGCACGTGATATGAACGTTGATTTCTCATAGATAATTATATACACAGAACGATTCTGTGGAAAGTAACGCGCCTAAGAGGTAGGCAAACCGGAAACACCTGCATTGAGCAGGTCAGATATCAACGATTGGGTTTTATTTCCAACGTAATAGATAAAACCCAATCGTCGATGTTTGATCTGCTCAAATGCAGGCGATTCCCGTTTGCCTACCTTCTAGGCGCGTTACTATCCACAGAATCGCACTGTATATATATATATATACGTACTCTCTCTCTTTCTCTTTTTATTTGTTAATTTCGAATCGTTTATTCTAACGGCTGTGTTGAATTTATATTATATAGGTATATATACTATATCGCATGAATATTATTATTATTATTATTATATATAGGTATCATAGTATATATATATATATATGGGTATGGATATCAGTGTGAAAAAATTAAAAAATTGAAAAATTTTAGTAAATAAAACATACACCTATACTAGAGGTATATGTTTAATATGAATAGTGTGTAAAAAGGAAGTGAATAGTATAATAATAACAATAATTATTATGTATGTATGTATATATATATATATATATATATATATATATATTTATTTTTTTCTTTGGTCCTTTTTATATATAGTATATAGTATATAGTATATATAATATGAATTTTCAATAATAATAATAATAATATTAATAATAATAACAATAATAATAAAAGAAATGATGATTTTAATTAATTAATTATTAATATATATATATATATGTGTGATTGTGTCGAGCG